>JAJIBD010024300.1:0-37885 GCA_021461705.1 Cryptotis parvus | reverse complement strand
CCACGAGCAACTTCCGACCTGAGTCCACCATTCCAATGGAGCCTCAGAGGAGCCCAGAGAAACCCCCCCACACCTTGATGGCAGCAATCTTCACAATCCACACTCTGCAGCAGGTAAGATTTCCACCCAGCAGATTAATCCAGTCTCCACCCCCAGATTAATCCAGTCTCCAGCCTGACTTGTCAGAAACCCAGCCTACAAGGACCCACCACGCAGAGACCCGCCCTTCAGAGGAGAGTATTTCAAGCGCAGGAATGCTTGAGCCTAAGACACAGGTACACCTGGCCGAGCAGAAACCAGCTTTCTCTGTTGCGCGCAGCCCCCGTGCGCTGTTGCACGATTTACCTCCAAATTACCATAAATATTCTACCCACCCCTCTGAGAGAGCCCCCAAAAAGTAACGAGAATATAGCGCCCGCATGGTAGAGCCTGGCAAGCTGTCTGATGCGTGTTCTATATGCCAAATCCAGTAATAGAAATGTTTATTTTCCTGACCCCAAAAGAGCCCTTAATATGGGGGGGCAGTAAAAAGACAAACAAGCAGTGCCTGATAAAATTTCATGGGCATCCTAGGCTGCCAAAACGAAAGACTAAAATGACTGTCTGTACTTTCAATGCACATATGCTGGCATCGGAAGCATATATTGAGGATCTGATGGTGCAAGCGCTAAAGATCATGTACGACATCATTGGTCTGACTGAAACGAGGAGGCGTCAGTTTCATCATGCTGTATTTGACACCGAGAAGAATTGTTCCTTGGAACATGCGACAAAAAGAGGCATCGGTGGTGTTGGTGTCCTTGTCAACACGAACATGGCCATAAACATTGATTCATTTGAATGCCTAACAAACCGAATAGGACGCGATTACACTTGAAGAGATGTGGCCCACTGCCAGCAATTTCTATCTTCATTGTCTACGCACCAACATCCACATACAAAGAAGATGAAATTGAGAAATTCTACATGGAATTTGAGGAGTTCTATAGAAAAGATCACACCTTCTACAAGATTGTAGTCGGTGATTTTAATGCCAAGATAGGACCAAGAAGATCGGCAGAAAGAACTCCATATCGGGACCCATGGCATAGAATGGAAAGAACAGGGTGAGACACTATCTGAGTTCATCATGTCCACCAAGACCATTCAAGGGAACTCACAGTTCCAGAAAGCTGAAGCGAAACGTTGGACATGGGAATCTCCAGGCAGACAGTTCCACAATGAAATTGACCACATCATCTTCAATCGACGGTTTTGTCTGACCGATGTTGCTGTCGTCCCCAAATTCCAAACAGGATAGGACCACCTTCTCTTTCGTGCAAAATTCTACTTCCCACAACGGGGAGAAAAGGCTGCAAAGTTTAAGAAGAGAACTCCGAGAATGACCACCAACTGCGAACACTTTGGCACCATTACAGCAACATGGGAAGATACCATCATTGACGACATCGATGAAGAATACAACCGACTGGGTCAGCACCTCCATGATTGTGCGAAGATTGCTGAGAGAGAGAAAGACACAAAAGGACACTTGTCTTCAGAAACTCTTGAGCTCATTCGCCAACGTAGCAAGGCACGAGTTTCAGGAGACCAAATGTTAACGCTCCAAACTTGCTAAACGGTGCAGAGAAGCGATAAAAGAAGACCCCAAAGACAGAAGAGCAGAAATACTGGAAGATGCAGCAGAAGCAGGGAAAAGCATTCGCACACCCCGGCCTGTCCTTCGCCAACTATAAGACCAAGATGACAGCCCTGATGGATCTCTCACATCTTCCAGAAAGGCAATGGAGAGGATTATCCAGAACTTCTACTCAAATCTCTTTGATAGCCACATCCACCTGCCCACATACCAAATTCCACAGGATGGATATGTCATTCCCAACATTCTTCCTTCTGAAATCCGACATGCCATCTTGTTGGTAAAGAAGGGAACAGCACCAGGCCAAGACAAAGTCAGACCCGAACACCTGAAGAATCTGCCGTCGGTACTTATCAATACACTAGCTCGGCTCTTCACACGCTACCTCTCCGAATGCAAGGTGCCCTCCCAATGGAAAACCAGCAGGACACTTCTACTGTTCAAGAAGGGAGACATTCACGACATCGGCAACTATCGCCCAATCTGCCTGTTGTCCGTCATCTACAAGCTGTTTACACGAGTCATCCTGAACAGGATTAGCAGAACACTAGATGAAGGACAACCATGCGAGCAAGCAGGCTTCCGCAAAGGATTCAGCACAATCGACCATATCCACACAGTAACCAAGCTCATTGAGGTTTGTAGGGAGTACAAGATGCAGCTCTGTCTCACATTCATTGATTTACAGAAAGCCTTTGATTCTGTGGAGATTGAAGCAGTCATCGAATCCCTAGCCAAACACTGTGTTCCAATCCAATATATCAAGATCCTTCGTGAGCTGTATTACAGATTCACCACCAGGATCTCACCATTCTACAAAGAAGTGATCATTAACGTGAAAAGAGGGGTTCGACAAGGTGATACCATTTCACCAAAACTCTTCAGCGCCACCCTTGAGAACATCATGCAACAATTAGAATGGGAAGGAATGGGAGTGAAGATAGATGGTCGGCAACTACACCACCTCCGCTTCCCTGATGACAGCATTCTAATAACACCAAACATTAGCCAAGCGGCACAAATGCTGGCTGACTTTGACCGAGAATGTGGAAAGATAGGCCTACAGCTGAATCTAAAGAAAACAATGTTTATGAAGAATGAACTAGTTCCAGAGGCCCAATTCACTCTCAATGGAGCAAACATCTCTGAATGCTGCAGTTATGTGTACCTAGGTCGAGAAATCAACATGATGAACGACCTAAAACCTGAACTGTGCAGGAGGAAGAGAGCGCATGGAATGCCTTCAAAGGCATCGAAGAAATAGCTAAAAGGACAAAGAACCTCCAGCTCCGGGCACATCTCTCTGACTCCACCATTCTCCCTGCATTAACATACGCCTCAGAGACCTGGGCCTACAAAAGCATGATGAGAATGCTATTCGGGTCTCCCAGAGAGGAATCAAAAGAGCTATGCTTGGAATATCACGCCTCACTCAAGTGAAAGAAGGAATCCGGAGTTCTGACCTCCATCGCTATTCCAGAATCAGGGACGCTGTCTTGTTTGCCAAGCCATCGAAAATCAGATGGGCTGGACATGTAATGCGATTTGGAGACAACCGCTGGACTAGAGCCATTACCGACTGGATCCCACTGGATGTCAAAAGATCACGGGGCCGCCCACCTACAAGATGGTCAGACTTCCTTGTAAAGACCCTGAAGGAATGGTTTGAGGATCTTCATATTCCTGAATCAACCAGATGCCATCGGGCTACATTGGCACGTGATAGGGTCCAATGGAAATGTTACTGGAGCCTGCTCAAGCAAATCGATGAATAACGGGATTCAAGTGATCAAGTGATCGTCACTTAAAGTTTATTTTGAAATTTATAGTGATCGTTTCATTATTTTCTTACAAAATATTTTTTTACCAAAAAATGCAAATACATTGTTTTTCTTGGAGTGACACACTTGACAGTTCTCAGTTGACAACATGCAAGAATCAAAATTGTCAATCTCAAGAAGGCAATTGCATTAACACTATATTATCTCTCTAGCCCTTGGACTCTCCCCTATCAGGAAATATCCTTTGCAAAAATAATAGTAGTATTTGCAGATAGGATGATTTCTACTTTTTTATGGAGAAGAAAATCCCAAGGGAGAATGGTAGTTCATCTGAATTTCTTGGCTGGCAGTTCAAGGTGAGCTTTTAAGGGTACACTACTGTTAGACTCCAGAGGTGTTCTAAGGCCCTCAGGGCTACACCTAGTGATCATAATGGGATGATGTGCTACCAAAAATCAAACTAGTGTCAGCCACTTATTCCACAAACAATTATCTCTATACATATACAATTATCTCTATACTGTCTCTGTCCCAATTTCTGCCTTTTCATGCATCATTTACCATACTTAAACCTATATTGATTGAATGTAAAGTATAGTTTAGATCGTAGCATAATCTCTAGACTTCATTAATATGCATTTGGTTTTATTGAGTGTTCTAATTATGTGGTCATAATTCTGAATAATTTATTTTATAAGTATTTTATTATACCACCGTGAGATATACAATTACAAATATATTCATATTTGGGCTTTGTCATACAGCGTCCCAGCACCCATCCCTCCACCAGTGCCCATCTTCCACCACCAATGTCCCCGGTTCCCTTCCCCCTTCCCCAGCCAGCCTCCATGGCAGGTCCTTATTTCTTTCCCTTTCTCTCTATCTCTTTCTCTTTTTACTTCCCTTCCAGATTGCGGATTACAGAACATACATTAAAGGGTTGTCATGTGTATCTTTTTGCCTGCATTTAATGCTCAGTTCTAGGTTGGTATTAGTACTTTTGACAATTGTTAGCATAGTTTCATATTCCGTCTTACCTGCCCTCTGACTCCCACACATTGCCATTTGTTTCTTTGGCAAACTATTTGCTACTGGTTAAACTAAAACTTTCTAGTGCCAAGGATATAATACAACACCTCAAGCATTTACCTTGAATGTGGAACCCCACTTGAATCTCAGCAGCACTGCATATGGTTATCCAAGTGCCTCCAGAAGTGTTCCCTGTGCACAGAGACAGAAAAAAACTCTGAGCACAAATTGGTGTGGTCACAAAACAAAATAAATATACGCTTAAAATGATTATTTTGGCTATAAGTAATATAGCATATTATACATCACATGTATCTAGAGAGATGCTACCAGCTCTCCCTCTGCTTTGGCTGATTATGAGGTGCCTGGGAGGGAAAGCAGGTTCTATTCCTGGCCTGTCATTCCAATAGTGCCTCACAAGAAGCCAGAGGAACTCCTGCACCATGAGGGCAGCCATCTTCAATATCTGGACACCACAGCTCGACAGAGCTCCACCCTATAGAAAAGCTGATCTTTCCCCATTGCTTGTAGCCACTTTGCAGCTGTCCGGTTCATCAGTAAATGGAGAGTATCCCACCTGCACAGCAGAGCCTGGCAAGTTATTTGTATCATATTTGATATGCAAAAACAGTAACAATTTAGACCTCATTCTCATGACCTGAAGGAATAGTTTGAGGCTCTTCATGTTCCTGGAGCAAGCAGATGCCCTTGGGCTACACTAGCACAAGACAGGAAGTAAAGAGATGTTACTGGTGCCTGCTCGAGCAAATCGATGAACAATGGGCAATACAAGTGATATATATATATATATATATATATTTGTATTGATTGATATATATATATATATAGAGAGAGTGAGAATATATATAGACTATTTTTTTTTCAATCCGGTCCAGGTATGCTGATCCAGAGACTTACAGACATGGGGCAGAGCTGCTACTTGCTCTCCCTATGCCCAGCCACTCACGAGGCGCCCGGGAGGGATGCCGGGTTCTAGCCCTGGCCCGCCACTCTAGCAGAGCCACACAACAAGCCAGATGAACCCCCCACTCCATGGGGCTGCCATTTTCCACATCCGGACTTCCTTCTCGTCAGAACTCCACCCAGCGACAGCCTATCACGGACCGGTCTCACATGGCCGCAAGTGGCCACGTGGTTCATCTATAAATTCTATATTTAGAGGTGACTACAAGGGTATGCCACCTGCATGGCAAGCCTGGCAAGCTGCCCTGTTTTGTTTGATATGCCAAATACCAATAACAATTACATTAGTTCATTTCCATGACCTAATATAATGGTCTGAGGCTCTTTATGTTCCTAGAGCTAATAGATGCCCTTGGGATCTACTAGCATGAGACAGGACATATGGAGATATTACTGGCGCCCGCTCTAGCAAATAGATGATCAACGGGAGGATAGTGATAGTGATACTGATAAAATATATATAGAGAGAGTATATATTTAATAGGAAAGAACTACTATATCAGTTGTAAAGAATCAAGCATTTCTACCCCAACTGCTCCAAAACACTATTTCAAAACACTTTCTTTAGGGCCAGAGCAATAGAACAGTACTTTAGATGCTTGCTTTGCATTCAGCCCACCTGCCTTTGATCCCTAGTAGTCCTTATCATGCCCCAGCATCACCCAGAGTGATTTTTGTGTACAAAGTCAAGAGTACCTCTGAGCATCAGAGGATGTGGCCCAATGAAACTCTACTCAGCCATAGGAAAAAAATGAAATCATGTAATTAGCGGCTGCATGAGTATCTTAGATGTATCATGGTGAGAGAAATAAGTTAGATTTTTTTTTTTCCTTTTTGGGTCACACCCGCAATGCTCAGGGTTACTTCTGGCTCTGCACTCAGGATTTACTCCTGGCAGAGCTCGGGGACCATATGGGATGCCGGGGTATTGAACCCAAGTCAGCCACAACAAGGCAAATGCCATACCCTCTGTGCCCAAAGAAATTTAGTTCTAAAGATAGGGACAGCACTGGAAAGGGACTACAGGTTTTAAGGCATTTGCCTTAAATACAGTTAACCTGGCTTCAAATTTAAAGTACCACATAAATTCCACCACACACTGCCGGAGTGTTCGTTGAACTCGGAACCAGGAGAAAGCCCTGAGCACCACTAGGTGTATCCCTAAACCAAAACAGCAAAAAAAAATGATCTATCTCATGTTCAGAATATAGAGAAACAGTAGAGAATAACAAACATAAATTATCAAGAATAATGGAAGAGGTGAGAGGTTTCTGGGTGTTGAGGACAGGCTGGGGTAGTGGGTGTGGTGTTGATGATGTTCTGAAGCTATTACTAGAATGAAACACAGTACCAAAAGGATGAAAAGCATTGTCTGAGCAGACAGATTAGCCGATTATAAAAAACAGGAAAGTGTTCATCAAATTAAAAAATGAGAGATAAGGTTCTACTGAAAGATGGTCTGAGAGAAATTGTTGATTTCAAACAGTGATTGATTCAATTTTTAATAATAACTCCTGCTAAAATGTCTAGTATTTGAAGTATAACAGTCTCAATAAAGACACACACCAATAATTAGAGGTAATACTTTAGCAAGCAGTGTTTTAAGAAGTTTGGACTAATGTATTGCAAAATCCTAACAAAATCAGTCATCTATAAAAAGCTTCTCTCAATTTACCTAAAGTTGGAATATTAGCTCAGTCATCACAGGGCTTTTTAAAATCTATTATTATCAACTACTTGCTTCAGTTTCTTTTCAAACAAAAGACTATATTAAACCTTATGTTCCATTATCTTAAAAAAGATTCACAGAAGGGCAAGCACAGGATTATCTCACCTATATGTGGCATTTAAAATAATCCGGACAATGGAATGCTCTGCTTTAAAGGCAGGATACCTAGATAACAATTTGTTCCTGAGTATAGGGAGGAGAAGGATAGATGAGATGCCCAGGATTGGGTTGACAAATGGAAAGCAGCAGGGTCAGGGGAGACAAAATTCAGGTATATTAGTGGTATAAAGGGATATAGCTAAATATTCAACAGCACTGAAAATATATAGAGAGCAATACATTCTTAGTGAAATGTGCATATTTATGAACATCAGTGTTTGCATAAATATATCCAAAGCATTCAGTTAGGAGGTGTTTTAAAATAGATAATACTGTTTCCGATGGGATATGACTGATAAATTAGATCAAGTGTATCTTTGATTATATTAACTTTTCTTCCAAATTTACCTGAATTAAATCATATTTGTTATAACAAAAACTCAGGTTTTTCCACAAAAAAAAACCCTTTTAAGCCAATATTTATTAGATCATGTTAATAAAACTGTATTATAAAACTAACATCAATTTTTATTAGATGATGACTTTTTCTATGAAAGAAAACCCATCGGTTTGTTTGCATATCCATGGTTCTACATTGTGATAAACTCATTTTCTCTCACTCTCCTGAAAAATACTAAAGCTATGGCATATTGGAGTATACTAGAGTATACAGTACACTGGAGTATACTGGAGTCCAGTACATTGGAATATACTCCTCACTTATAACTACAGAATGACTTGGAAAATAATCCAGTAACTAAATTATGTTAGAATAATTATTTTAGAAGACTGGGAATCCGAATAGTTCCACAGTCAAAGAAAGCATTTTTAGGAATTCTGACTGGAAACCCAGTCATGCACATCTTTGTAATTGTGTATTTCACGGTGGTTTAATAATTTTTTTGAAAAAAAAATAAGAATTTTTAGATCTGCTTTAAGGTTTCTTTACAAGAAACATTTCTTCATGCCTCAAGCTTTCTCTCTCCCTGTCTTTGTCTCTCTCTCTCTCTTTGCCTGTCTCTGTCTCTGTAAATCTCTCTTCCTCTCTCTCTATCTCTCTCTCTCTCCCTATTACCTTGTTGAAGTATTTTACAAAACTTCAGATCTGTATTCTTTTGTTAAGTGTTAGAACTACTGCTTTTTGACCACTTTATTTCTCTTTGAATTCAAGATGATGAATATTAAGTGTTCATCCATCCTTAGATAGGTTTCCTCAATAGCCCCTAGATTTCATCACACCCTAACCTTATTAGCCACACCTGGCTCCCAAAAGCTGCTCAGAGTTCTGTGGATTCCTGTTGGTGATTCTTGACCAACCAGGCTGGAAAGGGTGTTTGGGGAAGAGCTGGTCAAGTGCCAGGGTGAGGATGGATGGTCCTCCAGAGTCCCGCACTGTGGGAATAACTGAACTATCACTGCCAGGTCACAACTTCTGTTACAGCTACCAGGGCTGTAATCCAGGAAGCATTCCAGGGTGGACAGAAATCAGTTCAGGGTTTGCGCATAACCATTGTGAAAGTTCTGGCCACACCCACATATTTTTGGTTATTCTCTCTTTTTTTTTTTTTTTTTGCTTTTGGGTAACACCTGGCAATGTTCAGGGGTTACTCCTGGCTCTACACTCAGGAATTACTACTGGCGGTGCTCGGGGAACCATACGGGATGCCAGGGATCAAATACGTGCTGGCCACGCGCAAGGCAAATGCCATACCTGCCAGACTATCGCTCCGGCCCAGGCTTGGTTATTCTTGCTTTGTCTTTCTCCATAGAGTAACTGACTCCATGTTCATTTGTTTGTCTGTTTAATCATTATTTCAGGTGATGATTTAGTGAATCATTAATAAAGTTTTTAACGTTATTATAAACAATGATGATTTTTTAATCCCAATATTAGTTTTCTCACCATTCACAATCTTATAGTACTAAATCAATGCCACATTTTGTCTTTTAATAAAGCAGCACCCTATTTCAAAGCCACATATTAGACTGAATACCAAACTTTTTTAGTTAGGGATTATTTTTTAATAATGAGAAAGCAAAACTTTTCATCAAATAGCCTCCAGACTATTATTTCCAGTGAACTAAAAAATGTAATGTTCAACAAAGCAATTACTTTATAGTAAATATGTAAAAATTGCAGAAGTAGAAAGACAGTTTGAGAACTAATGGGAATGAAATATAATAGTGACATCTCATTAAAAATAAGAGAAAGAAAAAAAGATCAATGATATCTTTGAAAATACTTTCATAGCTCTTTTAAAAATTGTGGTTTATGTAACCAAATCTGCCTGCTGATATAATTAGAGTAAAAAAAAATGAAAGAAAGCCTTCAAATAGAACAAAAAATATTTTTTTATTATTGAGCCACATAATCTTGATGCTTTAGCTGAATTAACAAAGAAGTTGTTTAGAAATAGCTACTTATAACTATTCACTTAAAATCAAATAAGAATAATAAAATTCCTATAGAAATTTTACAGATAATAACATTAATTAAAGGCTCCCAAGGCAGTGGCAAGGGTGCAAAAAGAGAGACAAGTTTGAGCATTACCTAGACCAAAAAATAAGTGAGGGAGGGTTACTTTTGCCAAAGAATGGAGCTTCAAGGAATTGATTTTTGCTAATGATAATAAATAGAAATGGTCCAGGAAAGCAAGTTCAAAAGGTAAATGAGTCTAGGATATAATGCTACTTTCTGAAATAATTATCCCTGTATTTTCCAATGTTTATAGAGAAGAGGAAAAAAGAATAAAACTGGCCATCTAAGCTCTGAGCTACTAACAAAAAATTTAAATCTACTAATATTGGAATAGAAAATCAGAATATAGAGAGTTCAAATACACGCTTCTAAAATACAAAATAAAGGGGCAGTTTTTAAGTTATATGTTTGTTCTAAAAGATAAAATAAAATATAAACATCCTTTAAATTGTGATGAATTATACTAAAAATGATATAAAACTGTAGGGCTTATATTTTTATTAGTAATAACAATATAAAAATCAAATATCAAAGTTAATTCACATTAATACCTAAAGTAAACATTACTGAGAAGTCCTTTCTAAGATAATTCCAAGATATTTTAAGTATATATAAACATACATAAATTGTGCTTACACTTATATTCAATAGTTATAACATACTATTATATACAATATTTCACACTGATTTATTTAATTAGCAATATATATTTGGATTTTGTTTAGATTCAGCTGTAGACCTACCTTTCCACATTCACGGTCAAAGTTAGCCAGCATTTGTGCCGCTTGGCTAATGTTTAGTGATATTATAATGATGTGATCAGCGAAGCGGAGGTGGTGTAGTTGCCAACAGTCTGTCTTCACTCCCATTCCTCCCTTTCTAATTGTCGCATGACATTCTCGAGGGTTTCATTAAGAGTTTTGGTGAAATGGTATCATCCTGCTGAACCCCTCTTTTGACATCGATGATCACTTCCTTGTAGAATGGTGAGATCCTGGTGGTGAATCCGTAGTAGAGCTCACGAAGGATCTTGATGTATTGGGTTTGAACACCCTGTTTGGCTAGGGCTTCGATGACAGCTTTGGTCTCAACAGAATCAAAGGCTTTCTTTAAATCAATGAACGTGAGACAGAGTGGCATCTTGAATTCCCTACACACCTCAATGTGCTCCGTTACAGTATGGATATGGTCGATTGTGCTGAATCCTTTTTGGAATCAAGCTTGCTTGCATGGTTGTCCTTCATCTAATGTTCTGCCAATCCAGTTCAGGATGACTCGAGTGATCAGCTTGTAGATGATGGACAACAGGCAGATGGGGGTGATAGTTGCCAATGTTGTGGATGTCTCCCATCTTGACATGCTCTCTCTCCGTGGTTCCGAAATGTGGCTTTCCTGGGTGCTCTGTGAGTAGGCTGTTTGGGGCTCATCTTGCGAATTCATCCCAGCTTCCTGCACTCCTCCCCAGAGCTGTGTGCCCAGGCCCTGTGTACCACTCTCTCACGCACCCAGGACTGGCTGGCACCTCCGGCCTTGGTTGTCATCCAACAAACATCTCTGAATGCAGCAGTTATGTGGGGCTAGGTCAAGAACTCAACATGACAAATGACCTAGCACTTGAGCTGCGCAGGAGGAAAGAGTTGAATGGAATGCCTTCAAGAGCATCAAAGAAATAGCTAAAAGGACAAAGAACCTCTGTTTCCAGGCACATTTCTTTGACTCCATCATTCTCCCTGCATTAACATACGCCTCAGAGACCTGGGACCTACAAAGGCAGGATGAGAATGCTATCCGGGTCTCCCAAAGAGGAATCAATGGAGCTATGTTTGGAATCTCACGCCTCACTCAAGTGAGAGAAGGAATCCGGAGTTCTGACCTCCGTCACTATTCCAGAATCAGGGATGCTGTCTCATTTGCCAAGACATCGAAAATCAGATGGGCTGAACATGTAATATGACTTGGAGACAACTGCTGGACTAGAGCCATTACTGACTGGATCCCACGGGATGTCAAAAGATCACATGGCGCCCACCTACAAGATGGTCAGATATCTTCGTCAAGACCCTGAATGAATTGAGACTTTTCATATTCCTGGAACAAGCAGATGCCATTGGGCTACACTGGCAGGTAACAGGGACAAACGAAAACGTTACTGGTGTCCACTTCAGCAAATCGACAAATAATGGGATATCAAGTGATCAAGTGATATATTTGGATTTTAGTATAAATAAATGTCATTTCTGTCTTCTTTTTAGTAATTATATATGTAGACATGTAAGTTACAACTGTGTATTGTTATACCATTGGATATACTTTCAAATTTTATAAATCAGTAATAAACTGGAGGCTATGTCAGAAGATATGTGAACCCTTAGTTCTACAAAGTGGATAAGTGCATTAAAATTGAGAACCAAGCATCAAAGTATGGCAGTGCTTACTGTACCACTCACTGAATATGTTATGAAACTTTTATTAAACACTCTAGTTTCTTCCCCATTGAAGCAAACTGGATGACTTAATCATTTCTTACAGCTGTATTCATTGTGAATTTATACTGTTATACATTCCATTCTTTATATATACAAATTCTCTATCCATTCATGTATTGCTGAATATTTGGGTTATTTCTATATCCTTGCTTTTTACTAGTCACTTCAATGAACATAGGTGCATATATCTTTTTCAGTTATTTTTGTATTTTGAAAGGCTAAGGGATGACTCCTAGTGGTGCTCAGAGGATTGTATGTGGCTTCAGGCAGGAGCCTGAAGATAGGTGCTGGTCCAAACTTGCACTGCTGGAGATACCCGCCCTACCACCACCAAGTATTGAACCTGGGTTTGATTTTGATTATTTTCAATTTCACTTATTATTTCTATGATTATTTTTATATCTTCCAATCTGCTAGATTCACTATAAAACTTTTATTATTCTAATCTGCTAAGGTAAAATATTGAGTTTAGATAGTTCCTTATTTCTTGTAAATGCAAATATATGAATTTCTCTTTAAGTACTGTTTTTTTTTTGCATGCCACACATGTAAATACATCCTAGTTACATTTGAATTACACTAAAATATTTTTGAATGTCTTGAGAATTCTCTACTAATTTTTGTATACTTTAAAGTGTTCTGTTTATATTTTGGTAGTTTAAAACTAATTTGCAGTTTCAACTCAGTATGCCTGGAAATATACTTTTGTGCTTTGTTTTGTTTTAGGGCCATACGTCATGATGCTTAAGGACTCGTCCTGGCCCTGTACTTAGGGATCACTCCTGATGATGCTCAGGGAAACTTTAGGGCATCAATTTTCAAACCTGGCTTGACAGTGTGCAAGGAAAGCATCCAATCCACTTCACTTCCTCTCAGGGTGCTGAGATTGTAATTTGCATGATTATATTCTTCTCTATTCTTCTCTATTCATAAAGCTGTAGGATGTGGTCATCTTAGCAAATGGGGGGAAATATGCAATATCCTATTGTTGAATGGAGGTTTCTGTTAGTAACATGTTCGGATTATTAGGTATTTTCTGTGGCAATGAGAGAGTTTATTTTCTGTTTCCTCTAATCAATCAAAATCAGCAAGTGGATAGTTGCTGACCCCACAGATTCAATCACCCCTTAAACCTGGTCTCAATGGTAAACTGACTGCTTCAGAATTAGTTTTCTGTGTACTGCTTCAATAAATATCAACTTCTTTATATTTTACTCTGAAAAACAATGGAAATCATTCCAGACTAGCAAAGTAATGTCTTTTGTTTCATATAAAATATGGCATTTTTGTCCAAGGTATATTCCAAACTTTAGAATAAAAAGAACTCTGAAAGTTTCACAGAATCATCTGACACTTTCAATGACAAATAAATAGGTCAATATATTGTGGGTAGTCAGAGAATTTGTCAGGTCAGTTCACTTCGAGGAGAACTACTAACTACTCTAATAGGAGTAATTTTCTAAAAAGCATTAGACAGCAAATCACTTGAAACTTTTCTATTTTTAATAATAGTATAATCACGTGCTAAATAAGTGAGATTAAAATTTGGTAAAATGTGGTGGCAAACTGCAGGGGAATGAATAAGAAATCAGAAAACAAAGAATGAATGCAAAATAAATAAATTCTTTATTACAATATGTTGATTTTAAAACCAGTATTTGAAATCCTCATTAAATACTTTCCATGAAACATTTGTCATAATGAGTGTAATTTAGAAGAAATAGAGATACTATTGAGATAATGGAGATGAAGTGATCTCAGTATTCTCTTAAACAAAATGTGCTCAACAATTATTTATAATATCCACCTTTTCTAAATCAGACTTGTGATAGGAAACTTCAAATGTAATTGAAATCCAGGCAGTTGGTTGAAAACAGTAGCGCTATCTTTAGCATTTGCCTAATCTTCTATTCTTATAAAATGCATTGTCTAAATGAGTGTTATTTACTTAGCAATCTAAAAAGTCATCTGACTTCTTCATAGTATTTCTCCTGCCAAAGTCTCCTAGAGTTTTACCAGTGAAATATGAGACCAAGAGATTATAAAACTTACAAATGACCCATTACTGTCTATGTAGTCAGTATAGCACTCTGTGTGGGCCCACTCTTTGTTAAAATGATAAAATATCAAACTATTTCAATGATTTACTATAAAATATAACATCTGTATGCATATGTTTTGAAAACTATTTGGAGATATTTGAAATTTTCTATCTTTTGGATATCTTTAAAAGCCTCACTCCAAAAAATATTCTGCAACTGAAAATTTCTTAGACACATATTTATAGAATATGCAAACATTATTTTAGTGTCAGTTATGTGGAAATAAGATTGAAGGAGTTATCCTACTTTGAAATCTAAGACTGGAAGAAGCCCACAAAAGGGAGAGAAAATCACAGAACACTCCAGAGATGTATACTGTGATGTGAACTCTGCTCTCACTAACTAGCTGTACTACCTGAGCCAAGAATTTTATTTATTGTGTTCTCAATTTTATTATCTCAATTTTATTATCTCAAAATTTTATTATCTCAATACACTAGCTCGGCTCTTCAATACACTAGCTCGGCTCTTCACACGCTACCTGTCAGGAATGCAAGGTGCCCTCCCAATGGAAAACCAGCAGGACAGTTCTACTGTTCAAGAAGGGAGACATTCACACAACATCGGCAACTATCGCCCCATCTGCCTGTTGTCTGTCATCTACAAGCTGTTTACACGAGTCATCCTGAACAGGATTAGCAGAACACTAGATCCCAATGGGATGTCTTCCACATATAGTATTATGGTATTTCTTCAAGTAATTGCTAAAAGATACAGGATCTAATTGTTCTATAATACTCATACCCTTTTAGTGGGAAAAAAAATCGCACCCCTCCCATTAGAGCAAGAGAGACCACACTGCATCCCTTGGTTTGGAGAGGGTTTCCACGAGAGCAAGTCATTAGCATATAAAAAGACATTGGGTGAGGTGCTGGAAGAAATTACCTGAGGGCATTTGACCCTTCCTGCATTTGGCTTGCAGTTCTTCCCAGCTCTGCTGGGAGGCTTTGAATTAGCTCTGGGTCCTTGTACATTTCTATAGAGCTATTTTCCTGTTTTCATCTCTAGATAGCCCAGCCCAGAATGGGCTGGGCTGGAGAGTTTGGGCGATTTTCTGGCTATAAGGTAAGCTGCAAGAAGAAAAAAGCTCTCTTTTTTCCCGTTTTGCCATTTGGCTTCCCTTGGCATTTTGCTTCTCCATCCTCTCCATTCTCTGTTGGGCCTCAACAAGTGGTGGCAGTCATCTTAGCCTGCACCTGGCTGGGGCCTAGCTGGTCCGGGAGGTTTTTCCTGATCTTGGATTGTATATTGGAACCTGTAATAGTAAAGCCCTTTTTAAAACTGCATCGGATTCCTGAGTTTTCATCCATTCTTCTCCGGCTCCGGAGGTAGAAGGGAACTCGCTTCCCGGCACTGTTGGGGACCCCGGCAGAGCTCCCCAACAACACCCGGCAATGCTCAGGGGTTACTCCCTAGCTATCTGCCCAGGAATTACTCATGGCGGCCTTCAGGGATCATATGGGATGCTGAGGATCGAACCCGGGTTGGCTGCAATCAAGGCAAATGCCCTACCCACTGCGCTACCACTCCGGTCCCTAGATGCATTTTTTTTTTTTTTGCTTTTTGGGTCATTCCTGGCATTGCTCAGGGGTTACTCCTGGCTCTGCACTCAGGAATTACTCCTGGCAGTGCTCAGGGGACCATATGGGATGCCGGGTATCAAACCTGGGTCAGGCTGCATACAAGGCAAATGCCCTATCTGCTGGACTATCAATAGCTCCAGCCCCCTAGATGTATTTTTTAATATTTTATTTAACCTAAGTACTGAGACTTATTCATTATTTAAAAGATAACTTTATCTCCAATAATACTTTGCTAGTTCATAAGTCTGGTTGAGAAAAATAATCTCAAGTTAAATATGACTGATATTTGTTTAATTAGTATGGCATTATGTATGTTCCCATTTCTACTAGTTTTACCTTTGTTTTAATGTCTTTGAAATTGATTATTTAAAAGAAAAAATAAACAAGTGAAATTACATTAAATTGAAAACTTTTTTTTTTTAATTGAAAACTTTTCTGTGAGGCAAAAGAATTCCCTAAAAAGATGAAAAGAAATTACTGACTTCAGAAAGATATTTGCATCCCTCATGTCCTAAAAGGGGTGAAAACCATAACTTATAGCTTGCAATGAAACAGCAAATAGCAGAAGTCAAATGATATTACGCAGATTGGGTATTAGATTGAAAGTGCCATTTCTCAGGGGAAAGCAAAACATACAGATGTCCAAGTGGCATATGAAAATACAGTAATCACTATGTATTATTAAGAAATTAAAACTGTAGTGATATGTATCATCTTATGACTTGATAATATAGGCAAGAGTTTGCAGATCACTTTCATATATTATTGGTGGAAGTCTAAATAGATGTAGCCATTATGAAATAAGAAGAGGTTTCTCAAAGTATTAAAAACAGAAATATGGGGCGGAGCTATGCCCAGCGGTAGGGCGCTTGCCTTGCACACGGCAGGCCTATGCCGGCCTGGGTTCGATCCCCGGCATCCCATATGGTCCCCTGAGCACCGCCAGGAGTAATTCCTGAGTGCAGAGCCAGGCGTAACCCTTGAGCGTTGCCAGGTGTGACCCAGAAAAAAGCAAAAAAAAATAATAATAATAAAAACAGCAATAGCTTTTGACCCAGCAATTCCAATTTAGGTGTTTTTCTTTAGAACACAGATATACTACTTTGAAACAATTTATACACCTCTTTGTTCACTACTGTATTGTTTACAATAGCCAGAATGGAAGCACTCTAAATGACCAGAGGCAAATGAATGTTTAAAAAGATGTGATGGACATACACAATGGAACCATAGCTATAAAAATGGACAAATTTTGAACAACATGGATATAACTACTAAAGAGCAATGAAAATGCCATAAAATGCCACTCAGATATGGATGAAATATTTCTTTATAGAAACAAGCAAAGACTATACCAAATAACTCTTTGATTCTTACTACAAAATGATGATCATCAAAGAGGAAGCAGAAGACAGTGGGATAAAAGAGTGGAAGGTGCTGATTGGATGTTACTGCAGGTTAACTAGAACTTTGGTGATGTTAAATAAGTCCAAAGAGAATGCAGCTATCTTCGTCATACTGTTTTCTCATAAATAAGCAAACAAAATTAATTTCTCTTAGACAAACTAGTTGGATCTTATATTTTTAATTACAACTCTATCTTTTATTAGGTTTACTTATAATTTATGTTTAAAATTGATGATATAGCTTGATAAATAAATACCATATTTAAAAATCTATGACTTTTTTGTTGTTGTTTTAGGGACACACCAGCTCTGGTCAGGGCTTGCTCCTAGTACAGCACTCAGAGATCATTCCTGGCAGGGCTCAGAGGACCATAACAAGTTTTGGGGATTTTGTTTGTTTGTTTGTTTGGTGAAGCCAGGTATTACTTTTAATTGGAAACATTTAGAAATATGTGTAAGCAGTGAATGAGAGGAACACATGGTCAAGAAAGAACCCAGGTTTCTTCAGAGTGCAAAAAGCCAGCAAATAAATACAGAGATAAGCAAGAGAAATGAGTGTTTAAGGGAGAACACAGACTTGTAGTGCAAGACTGACTTTGTTGTCAGTTCAACATTTTATAATATTGTCTTTCTTAGTACATTAGTTACATTAATTTTTAGCAGTTGATTTATGCACAATGTTTTCCAGAGTGGACAGTGTTTTGCCCGAGGACTCTGGAATTGTCTGGAGAATAATAGTAGCATTGGGAAGTGCTTCCAATTTGTTTAATTAAAGTAGATTTTCAGGACTTTTTCTGCAAAAAGAAAGGATAGGCAAAGTCAAATAATTTGAGGACCATGGCTCTAGACCTTCCACTACACATTTAAACCATTTTATCTCCAAGTAATACTATACTTATTTACAAATATTATTGAAACTTAAAACAAGATTACCAAATCTTTCTATTATTCTTTAAAAAAAATCAGTTTTAGTTGTACTGATGCACATGAGGTATAATCCATAAAACGTGGATATTTATCAAAGAATGAAGATACTTTTAATATAACTAATAATTATTTAATTAGTCATGCTTGTTAATTTTCTCTCGATGTTTATCCAAGTTTATAACGTATGTCCTTTCCTTCTGTTTATAAGTAATCTAAGATTTACAGGCAATTATGGTTGATAATGAATTCCTCCGCTTTTGTTTGTGTAAGAAAAATCCTTATTCATCCTTTAAATTTGAAGGATGATTTCAACATATACAGAGTATTTTCAAAACAGTGAATGTATTTACAACAAACACAATGAATTACTCCATTCTATTTCTCCAATCATTATTTATGATAATGAATCCTTTGACTTATTTATGAACTTTTGTCATATCTTTGGTTTGAAGATATAATTAATTGTGTTTTGTTTATAACTTAAATTTTGTTTTGTTATTGTATGCTTAGGTTTGTTTTTAGTATTTAGTTTCACAATGTGTGGGATTCAGCATCTGTAACTGATTTTGAAAACTTAATTTATTCATATTTAATATATTTCTTCCAACTTAGTTTTTCTTTTCAAATTTTCTATCACAAATATATCACATTTTTGAAATTTTCTGAAAGTTCTTGTTTTCTGTTCTACTTTTCCTAATATTGACTCCTCCTTGTTATTATTATCTTTGGGATTTTAGTAATTTGAGGAGGGGATAATATTCTCTGATCTTCAGATAAGTTTAGTGATTTTAGAGATCTTGTTTTCAGAGCTTTGATCTTCAGAATATCTTTTTGGTTGTGGAACATTTTTTCTATCTGTACCCCGCGTTCCCTTCTCTAGAGACCATATTCCAGACTCCTATTTGCTTTTTTTCCACTTCTCAAATAACTTGAGCACTAGGATTAGATTTGAACTGTTTTCTAGGGAGCTCTGAAATACAACTTAATGATTATTCTTCCCTTCTTCCCTAATGATACATAAGAGAATCTTTATTTGATCCTCACTGTGTGAAACTTGTAGGATTCCAAGTGGTCAGTTCCACAAAGATATTGGAGTTTCCAAGACAGTCTTCGAAGCATTTTCTTGTTCTCATTATAATCCACATTAATCAATCCATCAAAATTTCAATCAGTCCATCAATTCATTTGTTGGATTCAAAAGTAATCTTTCACTCTTATTGTGTTCTTACAAATTTTCTAGCCCAATGTTATTTTCTCTAGGAAAGCATATCTGTGTGCCAGAAGTGAATGCATGCACCAGTTTCTACACAATTTAGGTCTTTAAATTCATGTATCTGATTGGTCCAATAAACAATTGTCTTTCAGTTTTCCAGCATTTTATTCTTAGAATGATGTGATGATTCACCAGCTTTTTGCTGGTGAGTTTTTGTTGAATATAACCTCAAAGGAAAATAGAATCTTTTTAAGCATTAAATATTTTAGTAATGCTGCCCAAATGCAATGATCTACTTGAATACCTATTTAAAAGTCGTCTAGGAAGTTGCTTATGAAAACAAAATCTCTGGAGATTATCTTTCAAAAAGCTGTAAACCAGATACACTATCATTAAAGCTATCCTTGATTATTATTTTGCAAAGAGCTTTAGAAATGCATCATTGAATATTTCTATGATGCAAAAGATCAAAGAGTACATTGTTCCAAACTTACATGGCATAGTCAACTATACAACTAGGCTGTATATAGAAAGTAATGCACCCTATATATGGTTAATCATCCACCAATGCTAGTAGTACAACACATTACTGAAATTGAAAGGAGTCACTGTGAACAAAAATAGTATTTTTCATATTTCTTCAAGAATTCGGTCACACAGAACACTATAATAAAATTTTGCGTTATTGTGCATCCACCTTAAGCCTAAAATAAAAACATTGGATGATATCATCAGAATTAAGGTATATTTTGAAAATACAGAAAAGTCTTTGAAAGACAATATATGCAAGTATTAATTAGTTATTTAAAATAATAAACAACTCATTTAAATCATTGGCAGGAAAGGAATACCCAGAGACAGTTTCAAAATTCTGTGTCAGAAATATTTTAAATGTTAAAAGATATAATTGGTTCTTTTGAAAATATATTCTGTAAAGCTTAAAAACATATTGAATATGTTAATTCAAATTCCAAAACTATCCCTTAAACATAACTTAAAGCTAGCATACAAAGAAACCTAGAAAGTTTGATGAAATAAACTATTTATCTAACTGGATCTCATAAATTTGATGAAAATAATATTCCTTTTTAAAAGTTATGAGTCATAAGAGATAGAACAGTAGGTATGGTGCTTGACTTGCTAACAGTCAATCCAGGTTAAATCCTTGGCACACATTAGTAGTTTCTCTGAGCACACTAGAACTGATCCCTGAGCACAGAGACAGGATCAAATCCTGAGCATTGCTGGGTGTGGCAAAAAAAGATGAAATAAAATAGAATAAAAACTTAAAACATATATATAGGTGTGTATATGTGTGTATCTCTATGTTGGCATGCATGTTATTTCCCATCACCTTAAGGTATACTAGTTTGCCAAAGAGTTAAGGATAAATAAACCCAAAATATCAGAGAGCTCTGAAGCTTTTAGTCCTCCCCCAGCTGACATAAGGAAAATTTTGGAACCTAATTTTCTACCATTTGAATATTAATTTTCCTAGCCTTCGCAACATATGATGTCATTGTAACTACAATCTGTGATAATTTTAACAGCTCTGAAGATCTCTTTTATCCAAATATGGTAAGGTTATAATGATGGCAACTTTGAATAAAATGTGTAGATTCTGTTGCTCTATAAAGGGTTTCTTAAACCTAAGCAAAATGCAGTGGTGTCAAAATTTAGTGGTGACTTGGACCACTTCCAAGTCATTACTCATCAGTTGGGCATTTAGAATACAAAATAAAATGCTTTAAAATAGAATAAAAAGTAGCTTTTCCTCCAATTTTAATTTCAAATTTTTATTTGATTTTTCCCAAACATTTGAAAATTCATGTTCATCCCCTCAGCAATCTTTGGTCAGCACCTCTAACTAAATGTATTTTCCCATTGGGAGGGATAGGGAAATTAGATTATGGGTAATTTTACACAAAACAAGGTAATGCGCATTATGTGATTTGCTGTCAACCAAATGTACTACTACTAATAAAATCAAAACAAGGTGGGAGTCCAGTGTTATGCACTGTAAATGAAATCTATTAATAGGCTGAAAAAATTGCTTCATTGGTCGCACCAAGTGAGTACCAGCTCACTTAAAGTCCGTTTAGCGAGTGCATTGTCTTCGTGGTATATAATAAGATTTCCGGTACTCTGGATAAGAATAAGGAAATGAAACTTAAATCATAGTATATGACACTTCAAAAGGTTTTTTATCTCACCTAATTTAAGATTCATAACTAAAGCCAGGCTGTGATTTTATTCTGACATTTCATCTGCTTAGCATAAGGAAGAGTCATCATGACCTCAGAATCTGAGCCAGCCACAGTCATTCAGCAATCTAATTTTATACTTAGTGGGCCGGAATACTTTTCATCATTCTGGAAATGTTCTGGTTCATCTAGGAAATACTGGTTCCTGTATTTTATCTTCTTAAATAGATAATGGAATAGTAGAGATCATGCAGATTAGGTTCATTTAATGCTTTTAAAATGTAGATTTACAAAACTCTTGTTAATGAGAATAATCCTCTTTAGGTTTTGCCAGATGCTTGGTGACAACTGTTCTCTAGTGCAATTTATCCTGCAGTATTGGCTTCTTGAAGTTTTCCTGACTAAGTGAATCAGAAGTACTTAGAATGCAGTTTATTCTCCTCCCAGTCCCAGGCTGATCCACAGACTGAATTAAAGTTAACTGCTAAATTTTTTTTCTTGTGTACTTAATTTTCCCTCTGTAACTTCATTTTAATCTGACATAATCTTATTCATCATCTATAACAGTCATAACATAATCCATAAGATTTTAAAAACATTTTATGTGTTAAGATTTGGTCTCTTCTGTGGGTAGATGAATAATGCATTTTTGAATAAAGTGATTAATCCTACTAATTCTAGATAAAAACTGGGGCCCACCATAATTATCTAAATCATCGAACATTTTGGAAGCCAAATAAAAATAAAGACTAAGGGGCTGGAGCAATAGCCTAGCGGGTAGGGTGTTTGCCTTGCACCCGGCTGGCCTGTGCCGGCCCGGGTTCGATTCCCCGGCATCCCATATGGTGCCCCGAGCACCGCCAGGAGTAATTCCTGAGTGCAGAGCCAGGACTAACCCCTGAGCATTGCCAGGTGTGACCCAAGAAGCAAAAAATAAATAAATAAATAAATAAATAAAGACTAAGTTCAGTATATGCAGGTAAAATGACGTAAGAAAAGTAAATGAAGAGAATTACTTGTTAAATAAAAAAGCTTGCACAAATATTAAATTATCTATTATTTTGGTAACATATTATTTAAATTGCCCTACAAGAATCTCTGAAAAATATCGTGCTGAAAACAAAAATTGCAGAAAAGGAAAATATCCTTCCAGCCAGTTCCCTTCCTTTTTCCACACATAGTAACTCCAGAAATATCACCAAATAACCCAGATATTCTGGGTAACAAATGAATAGCTACAATTCAATCTTTTTTTCACATTGTTGTAACCTTAGTAGTAGCAGTTTTTCATTTAATTATTTTTTAAATAATTTGCCTTTTGGCAAAGTTTTTAGAAGTACCTTTTGAAATGATGAGTTCAAAGAGAGTTACAATCTTTATTAATAGTGGTTAAAAGGCCAAAACTATAGAACATGTGAAGCATGAAATAAAATAATGTCCTACCAGCAGATGTACTAATACCTTCAAGTTAAGAACAAGGTTGGACTGAGTATGCTATTACTGAGCCTACAGGTATAAAAAGACATAGAACCGCACAGACATGCCTTGTAAGATTAATAGTTCTCCAAATGTAATTTACAGGAAACTTCTTGTCCAAATGACATTGCAAAACGTCTGTGAGCCCTGGTCTCTCCATTTATATTATTAACTTATTTATAGCTTACCTTTTCCCAAAACTGATTTGGAATTAAAAATACATACAAGGAGAAATAATTGAGTGAGTAAACTAGCTAAGATCCAAAATTAAGCAAGCTGTGATACAACCATGGAAATTTTATTGCAGAAAATAATCTATCATTGCTAGAATTGGTTTTAAAAAACTGGTATGAGTTTGCAAATTCCTTGTAGAGAGAAAAATAATAGTGTTAAGTATATGCCTCTCATTTATCATCTTAGTACTTTCAGCCTAATCACTGTCTGTATCACTGTCTTCCCGTTCATCATCGATTTGCTCGAGCGGGCACCAGTAACATCTCCATATGTCCTGTCTCATGCAAGTAGAGCCCAAGGGCACCTGCTTGCTCCAGGAACGTAAAGAGCCTCAAACCATTCCATCAGGTTATAGGAATGAGTTCTATAATGGTTACTGGTCACCTTAGAGATTGTCATAATGGAAGTTCAGCCCAATGTATGGAACAAATACATAAATATCATTTGAGTGCACTGTCTATTAGTAAAATGATTGCCTGCCTAGAGTTGCCCTGAAACCCATAACACATACTGGAATGCTGTTGTAGTGGTCCAGGCAACTACAACAAAAGCAGTCATAGGATTAAAGAGGCAAAAACTTACAAACGTGGTCATTTCATTTTTCCTGAAATATGTAGCAAGTGGAGGAGGAAACACGAAAGCATGTTGCTGCAAGTTTAGTTGATTGAACCACTCTCCAATATTCGGAAGCAAGAGGAAGAATACTTAGGAGAGAAGGACAAATACGGGTTTGAGACTATCAAGTATAACTATTATCTGATACTAAAAACAGAACTTACTCCCTGCATTTCACTCACATGGAATGATATAATACAGCTCAACATGTTTTTATAACAAATAGCTTAGGTAATTCTTTAATGTTCCCCTATACAGTCCCCTATATGTTTGAATAAAAGGAAATCATGATAAACTTCTAAAAATGCATCATTAACAAAGACATTTTGGAGAGTTGGATTTTGAATAATTTTCTTCATAATTTTTAGTTGTGACAGAAATTTCTTCCCTGAAATTTCAAATGGCTAAAGACATGTGAAAAAATGCTCATCACCATTAATCATCCAGAGAAGCAAATCAAAACAACAATGAGATATCATTTTATACCACAGAGACTGGCACATATCCAAAAGAGCAAGAACAACAAGTGCTGGTGTGGATGCGGGAAAAGGGTGACTCATCCATTGTTGGTGGGAATGTCTACTGGTACAGCCCTTTTTGGGAAACAATATGGACATTCCTCCAAAGACTAGAAATTGAGCTCCCATTTGACCCAGCCATACCACTCCTGGGAATATACCCTGGAAGCCAAAAATATGCAGTGGAAAAACCATCCCTACTTTTATATTTGTAGCAGCATTATTCACAATAGCCAGAATCTGGAAACAGCCAGAGTGCTCAAGAATTGATGACTGGATAAACTTTGGTATATCTACACAATGGAATACTATGCAGCTGTTAGGAAAAATGAAGCTATGAAATTTGCTTATAAATGGATGGACATGAAGAGGATCATGTTGAGTGAAATTAGCCAGGAGAGAGACAGATATATAATGACTGCATTTACTTGCATGACGTAAATATATATATGTACATATTATGATACCAATATCCAAGATCAGGTGAACCATGGATCAAAAGGTCTTGTCAAAGGTGGAAATTATCACAAATGTTTGGTTGTCAGAGGCTAGGTAAGACAGAGAATGCAACAGTATGCTAATAATTATCGAAAGTGCTCATTCCAACCTAGAACTGAGCATTAAATACAGGCAAAAATACACACATGACAACCTATTAATGTATGTATTGTAATCCACAATGTGAAAGGGGAAGAAAAGAGAAAGAGAGAGAGAGAAAGGTAAAGAAATATAGAACCTTCCATAGAGGCAGGCTAGGGGAAGGGGGAAGGAATCAGGGACATTGGAGGTGGGAAATGGGCACTAGTGGAGGTATGGGTGCTGGAACACTATGACCAAAACCCAAATATGAACATCTTATGAACGTCTTTGTAATTGTACATCTCATGATGGTATAATCACTAGATCACTAGATATCCTGTATTCATCAATTTCCTCGAGTGGGTGCCAGTAACATTTCCATTTGACCCTATCACGTGCCAGTATAGCACAATGGCATCAATTGCTTCAAAATATGAAAAGCCTCAAACTGTTCTTTCAGGGTCTTGACAAAAAGGTCTGACCATCTTGTAGGTGGGCAGCCTCGTGATCTTCTGACATCCTGTGGAATCCAGTTGGTAACAGCTCAAGACCACTGGTAGGCTCCAAATCGCATTACATGTCCAGCCCATCTGATTTTCGATGCTTTGGCAAATAAGACAGTGTCCCTGACTCTAGAACAGCTACTGAGGTTGAGCTCCAGATTCCTTCTTTCATTTAAGTGAGGCATGATATGCCAAGCAAAGCTCTTTCAACTCCTCTTTGGGAGGCGCCAATAGCGATCTCATCCTGCTTTCGTAGGATCTAGGTCTCTGAGGGTATGTTAATGCAGGGAGAATGGTGGGGTTGAAGAGATGTGCCCGGAGCCAGAGGTTCTTTGTCCTTTTAGCTATTTCTTTGATGTTTTTGAAGGCATTCCATGATGCTCTCTTCCTCCTGCACAGCTCAGGATTTAGGTCATTCATCATGTTGACCTCTCTACCTAGGTACACATAACTGCTGCATTCAGAGATGTTTGTTCTGTTGAGAGTGAATGGTGGCCTCTGGAACTAGTTCATTTTTCATAAACATAGTTTTTGTTGAGATTCAGCTGTAGACCTATCTTTCCACATTCTCGGTCAAAGTCAGCCAGCATTTGTGCTGCTTGGCTAATGTTTGGTGTTATTAGAACGATGTCATCAGCGAAGCATAGGTGGTGTAGTTGCCGACCACCTATCTTCACTCCCATTTCTTCCTTTCTAATTGTCGCATGATGTTCTCGAGGGTGGCGCTGAAGATTTTTGGTGAAATGGTGTCACCCTGCTGAACCCCTCTTTTGACATCAATGACCACTTCCTTGTAGAATGGTGAGATCCTAATGGTGAATCTGTAATAGAGCTCATGAAGGATCTTGATGTATTGGGTTTGAATACCATGTTTGGCTAGGGCTCCAATGACCGCTTAGGTCTCAACAGAATCAAAGGCTTTCTTTAAATCAATGAATGTGAGACAGAGCGGCATTTTGTACTCCCTACAAATTTCAATGAGCTTGGTTACCAAGTGGATATAGTCGATTGTGCTGAATCCTTTTCGGAAGCCAGCTTGCCCGCCTGGATTGTCCTTCATCTAATGTTCTGCCAATCCAGTTCAGGATGACTCGAGTGATTCAGCTTGTAGATGACAGACAACAGGCAGATGTGGCGATAGTTGCCAATGTCATGAACTGTTTCTTGAACAGAACAGTCCTGCTGGTTTTATTGGTTGTGCACCTTGCATTCAGACAGATAGCATGTGAAGAGCTGAGCCAGTTTTTTTTAATGAGTACTGATGGCAGATTCTTCAGGTATTCAGGTCTTTTTTGTGTGGGCCTGGTGCTTTTCTCTCTTTACTGAAGAAATGGCATGTCAGATTTCAAAAGGGAGAACGTTGGGAACAACATATCCATCCTACAGAATTTGGTTTGTGGGCAGGTGGACGTGGCTATCAAAGAGATCTGAGTAGAAGTCATGGATAATCTTCTTCATTGTCTTTCTGGAGGATGTGATAGATCCATCAGGACGTAGGAGGTCAGTCATCTTGGTCTTATAGTAGGCGAAGGATAGGCGGGCATTGTGAATGCTTTTCCCGGCTTCTGCTGCATCTTCCAGTATTTCTGCTCTTCTCTTTTGAGGTCTTCCTTTATCGCTTCTCTGCACTGCTTTGCAAGCTTGGATATTAGCATTTGGTCTCCTGAGGCTCACGGCTTGCCACATTGGCGAATGAGCTCGAGAGTTTTTGAAGATAAGGGTCCTTTATTGGCTTTCTCTCTCTAGGCATTCTTCGCATAATCACGGAGGTTCTGAACCAGTTGGTTGTATACTTCATTGATGTCATCAATGATGGCATCTTCCCATGTCTTCCCAAGGTGGTAACTTCCCATGGTGGTATAATAAAATATTAAAAAAAGATCTGAGTTACTTCTTCCATTCCATTTACTCTTGTAGCTACTCTTCCAAAGTAGAGGTAATTATAGAATTTTTTGGTATGACAGCCATCCTATAGCAATTGTTACTTCTAAATGTGTATTAAATGTGATCATTTTTTGTAGCTTTCCTGTTTAGGCTAACTTAGCAATTGATATTTTATAAAATACACATATGTTTCTAATCAAAGTTTTGCCTGCTAGAATGTGTTTTGAGTTGCTACATGCTTAATTAAAAATTCACTCAAGGGCTAAAGAAATTGTACAGGTTTAGGAACTTGCCTTTGATGCTGCTAACCAAAGCCCAGTACCACATTTGGTACCCCCAACACCACCTGAGTAGCCCATGAAAAGATCACCAAGAGAAGTCCCTGAGCATGGTAGGTTGTGTTTAATCCCGAATGAAAAAATAATCTCTCAAATAATGGTGATCTTGTATTATTATTCCTCCAAAGCTCGATATATATTTAAAATGAGTGTGTATACAGAGAGATAGCATAGAGATTAAGTCATTTGCCTTTTATGTATACAAGCACCTTCCTCCACAGACTCCAGCACCTTCAAGACTAGCTCAAACCCCAAAAGAAATGAGATATGAGAGATGGGATACCGAGACAGAGACAGGCAGAAGCAGAGTAGATCATTAAATTTATTTCTTTTCCTTTGGTGAAGGTCCTATGAGTTCTTTGACCAAGTTCTGTTAATGCTAACTTAAATCTACAACAGTAGAAAGTAAAGTAACAACAGCAACAAAAGATTTTTAGCTGCTGCAAATGCAATAATAATTCTATTGGCAGCAGGTAGCAGCAGGTTATCCCAAAACAGAGATCCTATATATTCTTCCTGAATTGATTGGCTACTTGTCACTACTGAACCTATTAAAATTTTTTCTGTACTACCTCAGGCCTGTTTTTAGCAATCCACCTTTTAGGCTTTGAAAATTGAATTTCCTTCAAAATCTTCCAAAATTATATTACGTACTACTTTATAAACAATGGAGCCTATTCACGCCCTCATATTTTGATTTGAACAACAGAAGAGTCAGGTCACATAAACTGATCACTGAAGAAAATGAGTGGACTACAGTGTCTTTGGCTACCTGATACAAATGAGTAAATGTTCAACATCAGAGTATATATCTCTATAAATAAGCCTCAAACCTAAATTTTTCTGGAAAATCTAAAATCCGTGCTTGTGCAATTCTTTACCTAATATAGTCTTACCATAAAGAGAATTAATAGCTTAAGAATAATATGGTTTGTTTTTAAATTGAAATTAAAAAATTTATAGCTGTGGTACAGTTTTACACACACACAGAATATCACTGCATGCTATTTAGAGCATTTAGAAGAATAGATGATGAACATTATAATATAAATGTGTGTCATTTGGATGCTTTGCAAATATTATAGTACTTAGATATTATGGGGATATCATGAAAATATGTATTCTCAACTAAGTGCAGAAATTAAAATAATACAGAACTTTGATATATTCTATTATAAAATATATTGATTCAAATATCCAGAAACATTACTCTAAGGAATTTGTTACCATCTTAGGAGCAACTATATTGGACTTCATTGAAATATTTTTGAAGCTAACATTTTAAATTAAAATGCTACCTGAGAATGATTTCTTCTCCATGATTATTAATTAAAATGCATTTTATACCTGATGCAAAACTAATGGAAGCTACATTCTGTATTGAAATAAAAAGCTAAGACATATGAAAATGAGCATCCTCCTAATGATTGGAAATAGGAAAGAGAGAACTAGTATGTATCAGAAGGATTTAAAAACTCATCTATTATAAAGAAAGGCTTGCAGTTAATACTGTCACTTGTCACTCGTCTTCCCATTCATCATCAATTTGCTTGAGCGGGCACCAGTAACATCTCCATACGTCTTGTCACATGCTGGTAGATCCCAAGGGCATCTGCTTGCTTCAGGAACATAAAGAGCCTCAAACCATTCCATCAGGTCATGGGAATGAGGTCTATAATTGTTACTGGTATTTGGCATATCAAATACAACACAGGTATCTTGCCAGGCTCTGCTGTGTGGGTGGGATACTCTTGTAGTCACCTCTGATCTCCAGCATTTTAATAATAATAATAATAATAATAATTGCTAAACTGGGAGAAATGGCACATAATAATTTCTTCCAAATAACAATTTTAAAAAATGGTATGTATCAATATATGATGAAGAAAAATAATTTCATACTACACAGCAAACCGGTTTAAAGTGATGGCTAATCCAGGAGTTATTTGGAGCTGTTCCCAGCTTGATGCAGAACCATTAGGTGTTAGGAACTGAAACTTGGGGTTCCTGCATACAAAGAATAAGTTACAGCCCTGAGGGCTATCTTCTCAGCTTAGATTTTGCCCAAATTTTAAAGTTGCAGTTAAAGTAAGGGTCACCACCATGAGGCACCTAGGAGGGAAGATGGTTTTTGGTTCTGGTCCATCACCTCTGTAGGGCCTCAGAAGCATCCACTCACCATAACCACCACCATTTTCAAGGCATCGACTCCACAGCTCATCAGAGCTCTACCCAAGAGAGAAGCTGATCTCAAGCCTGGCTCACCCAGACGCCACACAACAGAGCATCAGATTACAAGCCCAGGTAGGCAGTTCTCAGAGGTGGAAATCACTGGGCATTTGTGGTGATGGAGCTGGGTCCCCCTCCCCCACTCTGTTTCAATGGGGAGTTCTGGTGGACCTGCCCACAAACTGCCTCTGGGCTATCAGCCACCATGCAGAGATTCAGACACACTGGGGAGAGCTGCCATCCGGCTCTCCCCTAGCTCAGCTGACCATGAAGTGCCCAGGAGGGAAGATGGCTTTTGGTCCTCACCCATAACCTCTGTAAGGCCTTAGAAGCAGCCACTTGTGACTGCCAGGTACATCAAACTAGTAGAATCAATCACATTCTAGATTAATACTGTGGTTAATACTGACTTACCCTAATTACATTTTAAAAAAGAGTATCAAGCAATTTGCTTTAGTTTTTGCTTTGGTGCTTCACCTTGTGATGCTCATTGGTTACTCATGATTATGCACTCAGCAAACACTCCTGACATGCTCACGGGACCATATGGGTTACCAAGGATTAAACCTGGGTTGGTCATATGCAAGGGAAAAGCCCTATCCTCTTACTATATCTCCAGTCCCTATTTAGCAACAATGTTTAATAAAAAGTAATATGAAACTGAATAAAGTTTTTAGCACCGAGAAAAGCCCATTAAGAATAGTGCAGAAAGATAGTCAAGTAGACCAGAAGTGAGAGAGAGAGAGAGAGAGAGAGAGAGAGAGAAGAGCAAGAGCTCAAAGGACTAATTCTAGAGCAACACCCAGAGGAATCAGGGAAACAGGTAATAGGACTTGTCCTGTTCACCACTTCTACTTTCCAAGCTTTTGTTGTACTGGTCGATTAAAATTGAAGCTTCCTTAAAATAAAATGAATATAAAAAAGATGGAAAAGGAGAAAGACAGAAAAGACAAACAGAAAGACAGACAGACAGGATGGAAGGAAGGAAGGAAGGAAGAAAGGAAGGAAGGAAGGAAGGAAGGAAGGAAGGAAAGGAAGGAAGGAAGGAAGGAAGGAAGGAAGGAAGGAAGGAAGAAAGAAGAAGAAAGAAGAAAGAAAGAGAGAGAAAGAAAGAAAGAAAGAAAGAAAGAGAAAGAAAGAAAGAAAGAAAGAAAGAAAGAAAGAAAGAAAAGAAAGAAAGAAAGAAAGAAAGAAAGAAAGAAAGAAAGAAAGAAAGAAAGAAAGAAAGAAAGAAAGAAAAGAGAAAGAAAGAAAGAAAGAAAGAGAAAGAGAAAGAAAGAGAGAAAGAGAGAAAAGAAAGGAAGAAAGAATATAGCAATATAGGAGATAATCACTTGATCACTTTACATCCTGTTATTCGTCCATTTTCTCGGCGGGTGCCAGTAACATTTCCATTTGTCCCTGTCACATGCCATGTAGCCCAATGGCATCTGCTTGCTCCAGAATATGAAGAGCCTCAAACCATTTGTTCAGGGTCTTAATGAAGAAATCTTACTATCTTATAGCTGGGCGGCCACTGAATTTTGATGTCCTGTGGGATCCAGTCAGCAATGGCTCTAGTCCAGTGGTTGTCTCCAAGTCACATTACATGTCCAGCCCACATGATTTTCGAAGTCTTGGCATACAAGACAGCGTCCCTGATTCTCGGAATTCCAATTCCTTCTCTCACTTGAGTGAGGCATGATATTCTAAGCATAGAAGCATAGCTCTTTTAATTCCTCTTTGGGAGACCCCAATAGCGTTCCTATCCTGCTTTCATAGGGCCCAGGTCTCGGAGATGTATGTTAATGCGGGGAGAATGGTGGAGTCGAAGAGATGTTGCCAGAGCTGGAGGTTTTTTGTCCTTTTAGCTATTTCTTTGATGCTTTTGAATGCGTTCCACGCCACTTTCTTCCTCCTACGAAGCTCAGGAAGTAGGTTTTGTTATGTTGCGTTCTTGACCTAGGAACACATAAATACTGCATATCAAGAAAAAAATAGGTAAATAATTTTTTCACTCAAAGGGGCTAGAAGATACCCTGTAGCTAATATACCTGCACTGTTAGTGTAAAAGTTCAAGTTCCATTGTGGTGCAGCCTGCATGCACCAAGAGCTCTCCCAGCATCTCCTGCTGTCTGTGATGCTAATTCCTGCTGTCAAACAGCCAGGTGTGTTTGTGAACCCTTCACCTAAAGGGTGTGTGGAGCCCCTGGAAAACACTGCAACTAAAAAGGATATGAGATATGCATAATCAGGAGTGCTAGCCCTTGGTGAGCATCATAAAGTATAAGTCAGTCCTCCCCACCTAACCACCTACCCTCTGCCAGCACCCGTAGTCTACTGCGCAAGCACCACAGCACTGCTTCTGGTAGCCTATGGTCATCGCAACAACAGTAAAAATAAATGAGGAGGAAAAAAATAAAACGATCCTCAATAAATATAATATTATGCTTTTATATACTTGTTACGTGATTATCATTCAAGAGGTTCACTTTCCCTCACGTGTACAATTTCATTTCAAGAGTTTTAAATATTCTGACATCGGAAAATGTCTCAATACTGATTGATCAAAATTGGTCATAATGAGGCAGGAGTGATAGCCCAACGGGTAGGGCATTTGCCTTGCACGTGGTCAGTCCGTGCCTGCCCGGGTTCGATCCCTGGCATCCCATATGCTCGCCGGAGCACTGCCAGGAGAAATTCCTGAGTGCAAATCCAGGAGAACCTCCTGAGCATTGCTGGGTGTAACCCAAAAAAAGAAAATAAAGTGGTCATAAAATTATGACCCTTGCTGAAGAATTATCATCTTAAAGGAGGAGAAATAATATAGTCAGTAGGTTTATATGAAGCAGATCTGGCTTTTGATCCACAGCATCCTGTTTGGTCCTCTGAGTAATACCAGAAGTGATTTGAAGGCAGTGCCAGAAATAATCCCTGAGCATCACTGACTTTGTGTACCAAAACAAAACAAAGAAACAACAAAAAGTGATTATCATCTTTAATATAGAATGACTCTCTTTAACATTATGCTTCAAAGAAATTCATCTAGAAGTGTTTTTTTTCCAGTTTATGCATGTAATAATATAGATATCTCTGAAGGTTTCATTTATCTCACAAGGGTTTGTGTCTTGTTATTTTCATTTAGATCAAAGTATTTTATAATTGTAATTCCAATTTATTTTCCAACCATGGGCTGTTTTGAAGTCTATGCTTAATTTTCAAGCACTTGAGGATGTTTTGATTATTCTCTTGTCACTTTCAAGTTAATTTCATTTGGATTAGGAAGCATTCTCTGTTTATTTTATACCTTGCAAATTGTTTATGTTTGCTCAAGCTCTGTCATTTGGGGGAAGTGTTCCTACTTTACTTACTCATGAATTGTTTGCATTCTACTCCTCCTGACCATAGGATTTTATACATGTAAAATATGATATGATCATTAATTGTGTTAACTTTTGTTCTAATTTTCCTAATGATTTCAAATATACCCATTCACAACTCCAAATGTGATTGCAAATTTGTAACATTAAGTCATATCTAAATTTTGTCTTTCACACTTGATGAAAATCAGTTCCATACAAATATAGGGCAGTTATACCAATGTTTGTATAAAAACATTTTATTTGTATAAATGTCATTGCTTTCCTATAATAATATTTACTATTTCTTATATTTTAGCTACATCAAGTATTCTGGTTAGCATTTGTATATTTACACAATATGATTAATTTTAAATTATATCTCTTTCATTACACATTCACATCTAAAATGTGATTTTAATGAAAAACAAATTCTCTTTCATCCTCTAACCTTTACAGCAACCTTTGTCATTTAATATCAGGAGCAATTACTTTTTTTTATCACTTTTATCATTTTTCTTCCTGTTGTTCATCAATTTGTTCGAGCAGGCACCAGTAACATCTCCATATGTCCTGTCGAGAGGAAGTGTAGGCCAAGGGCATGTGCTTGCTCCAGGAACGTGAAGAGTCTCAGACCATTCCTTCAGGTCATGGGAATGAGGTCTATAATTGCTACTGCTTCTGGCATGGCTCTGCCATGTAGGTGGTACACTCTCAGTAGTAGGCTCTCATCTTGTTCATTTACTGATTAACCTCAATGGGGAGAGATTGACTTATCTCTTGGGTGGAGCTCTGAGGAGCTAAGATGTCCAAATGTTGAGAATAATTAACCTCATGGTGTGGGGGTTCCTCTGGCTTCTTGCTAGGCTCACTGGTATTACAGGCCATGACAAGAAACTGTATACAGTGTATAAGTGTGAAATTTCCTAGGAAGGACCTGGTCCTAACTTCCAGTATTATCTAAGACTGTCGTGCAGCCACAGAGTGGCCACACATTATTTCCCACAATTAGTAAAACACTGGCATATATTTAGATCCCAGTAATGAATGCAGTTATTTTACACCTCTCCATTTCCTTCAGACTAATTCCATTACTTTTTTATTTGTTTCCTTTAAATTTCACACATCATAGTTAATTGCCTTTTAATTTTATATATAAAAGTACTTTTAACTTTGTCTATATTTTTTACTTTCAATGCACTTCATTTCTTTCTTCATCATTAGCTCCGATTTTCCCTTCTGTTAGATGTTATAATATTGAAAATGCTGTAAATTGTTAAGAATAGGAAGGGACTAATTAGAAGTTACATATAGATCTTTCTCCTCCATATCTCTATTCATCCTTCTCATAGGAAGACAATATAAGCATAGTAACTTGACAAACTCTACAAAGGTACTGAACAGAATAAAGAATGATAGAAAATCCCACTTACAAAAATGAAAGAACCAAGACTGTTGAAAAGTCAACATCATACACTTGAAACAAGCCAAAATAATTACACTAGTATAAAGCAGTATAAATGTCTTGCATATTATAATAACAATTTTCAGAACATTCCTGCACCAGTTTTCAATATTTTTTATATTGCTCTTAATTCTATCTATATGAGTAAGGTAGAGGATAAAACAATCAGGTATTTATTTTATATCTTCAAGAATTCAGATATAAGGGACCACCGAGACCATAGCCAGGCGGGTAGGGCGTTTGCCTTGGACGCGACGACCCAGGTTTGATTACCGGCATCCCATATGGTCTCCTGGGCACCCTCCAGGAGTAATTCCTGAGCAAAGAGCCAGGAGTAACACCTGAGTGTCGCCATGTGTGACCCAAAAATCAAAAAAAAAAAGGACTCAGATATATTTCTATTTTAAATAAATAACTGTCCTGAACACTGATTCTGATATAATAGTGACACGTGGTATTTTGCAATTAGCACAATTTTAAACAAAGTATAAAAAGTATAGTCAAACTTGAGATCAACAAAGGAATTAAAAACCTTGGAAACTTTTTTTGGTGGTGGTTGAAATAATATTTAAAATAGCAAATTAGTAGATAGTCTAGATTTCAGTTTATTTTTGCTTTTTTGGGCCACACTGAACTGCTAAGAGCTTACTCTTGGCTTCGTGCTAAAGAACCATTCCTTGAGGAGATGTGGCCACTGCCAGCAATTTCTATCTTCATTGTCTATGCACCAACATCCACATACAAAGAAGATGAAATTGAGAAATTCTACATGGAATTGGAGGAGTTCTATAAAAAGATCACACCTTCTACAAGATCAAGTCGGGTGATTTTAATGCCAAGATAGGACCGAGAAGATCGGCTGAAGAACTCCACATCGGGAACCATGGCCTAGAATGGAACGAACAGGGTAAGAGACTATCTGAGTTCATCATGTCCACCAAGACTATTCATGGGAACTCACAGTTTCAGAAGGCTGAAGCGAAACGTTGGACATGGGAATCTCCTGGTGGACAGTTCCACAATGAAATTGACCACATCATCTTCAATCAAGCGGTTTTGTCTGACCGATGTTGCTGTCGTCCCCAAATTCCAGACAGGATCGGATCACCGTCTCCTTCGTGCAAAATTCTACTTCCCGCAACGGGGGAAAAGCTGCAATGTTTAAGAAGAGAACTCCCAGAACGACCACCAACTGGGAATTCTTTGGCACCATTGCGGCAACATGGGAAGATACCATCATTGATGACATCGATGAAGAATACAACCGACTGGTTCAGCACCTCCATGATTGTGCAAAGAATGCCGAGAGAGAGAAAGACACAAAAGGACGTTTGTCTTCAGAAACTCTTGAGCTCATTCGCCAACGTGGCAAAGTCGCGAGCCTCAGGAGACCAAATGCTAACGTCCAAGCTTGCTAAACAGTGCAGAGAAGCGATAAAAGCAGACCTCAAAGACAGAAGAGCAGAAATACTGGAAGATGCAGCAGAAGCCGGGAAAAGTATTTGCACTGCCCGCCTGTCCTTCGCCAACTATAAGACCAAGATGACTGCCCTCCGACACCCTGATGAATCTATCACATCTTCCAGAAAGGCAATGGAGAAGATTATCCAGGACTTCTACTCAAATCTCTTTGATAGCCACATCCACCTGCCCACATACCAAATTCCACAGGATGGATATGTCATTCCCAACGTTCTCCCTTCTGAAATCTGACATGCCATCTCATCGGTAAAGAAGGGAACAGCACCAGGCCAAGACAAAGTCAGACCCGAACACCTGAAGAATCTGCCATCGGTACTCATCAATACAGTAGCTCGGCTCTTCACACGCTACCTGTCCGAATGCAAGGTGCCCTCCCAATGGAAAACCAGCAGGACAGTTCTACTGCTCAAGAAGGGAGACATTCACGACATCGGCAACTATCGCCCCATCTGCCTGTTGTCCGTCATCTACAAGCTGTTTACCACGAGTCATCCTGAACAGGATTAGCAGAACACTAGATGAAGGACAACCATGCGAGCAAGCAGGTTTCCGGAAAGGATTCAGCACAATCGACCGTATCCACACAGTAACCAAGCTCGTTGAGGTTTGTAGGGAGTACAAGATGCCGCTCTGTCTCACGTTCGTTGATTTACAGAAAGCCTTTGTATTCTGTGGAGACTGAAGCAGTCCTCGAAGCCCTAGTCAAACAGGGTGTTCAAACCCAATACATCAAGATCCTTCGTGAGCTGTATTACGGATTCACCACCAGGATCTAACCATTCTACAAAAGAAGTGATCATTGATGTCAAAGAGAGGGGTTCGACAGAGTGATACCATCTCACCAAAACTCTTCAGTGCCACCCGCGAGAACATCATGCAACAATTAGAATGGGAAGGAATGGGAGTGAAGATAGATGGTTGGCAACTACACCACCTCCGCTTTGCTGATGACATCGTTCTAATAACACCAAACATTAGCCAAGTGGCACAAATGCTGGCTGACTTTAACCGAGAATGTGGAAAGGTAGGTCTACAGCTGAATCTGAAGAAAACTATGTTCATGAGAAATGAACTAGTTCCAGAGGCCCCATTCACTCTCAATGGAACAAACATCTCTGAATGCAGCAGTTATGTGTACCTAGGTCGAGAAGTCAACATGATGAACGACCTAAAACCTGAGCTAGCTGCGAGGAGGAAGAGAGCGGCATGGAATGCCTTCAAAGGCATCAAAGAAATAGCTAAAAGGACAAAGAACCTCAGGCTCCAGGCACATCTCTTCGACTCCACCATTCTCCCTGCATTAACATATGCCTCAGAGACCTGGGCCCTACGAAATCAGGATGAGAATGCTATTCGGGTCTCCCAGAGAGGCATCGAAAGAGCTATGCTTGGAATATCACTTCCCCACTCAAGTGAGTGAAGGAATCCGTAGTTCTGACCTCCGTCGCTATTCCAGAATCAGGGGCGCTGTCTCGTTTGCCAAGGCATCGAAAATCAGATGGGATGGACATGTAATGCGATTTGGAGACAACCACTGGACTAGAGCCGTTACCGACTGGATCC